>CM059332.1:2107794-2135294 GCA_030340685.1 Protosalanx chinensis
CAATCAGATTAGCAGTGAATAAGGCATTCTTCTAACAGTGTTAGGGAGGAGGAGAGAGGACTGAGAGTGGAAGGCTTGCAGTGTTAGCGCCTGTAAAAAAAGAAGCTGGGCCCCCAGAGACCATTCAAATAAAAAGGATGAAGGTTTGATCTAATAACTCCTTCGCACAATCTGATGGAGAAAGGGGAAACGTCAAAAGACAATGGCTTTCGATATTTTGGGGGGATTTATTTTTAATGATCAATGCAATTGGATTTCACATCTTCTGAAACCAGTGGTTGTCTGTGAACTAGAATAGGGTAATCAAACAAACATATTCAACAGAAGAGATGGAGAGATGGAAGAAGTAGTTAGTCCTTGTTGATCTCAGAACCCTCCCTACACACTACTCATGGTGCTTTGTTGAAACTTTCAACCAGTGATAGCTTCGCTTCTGCACTATCTTAACATTACCTCTAAAACCTAACTGCTGAGGTAAAACTGTGCTGTGGTGTAGGAAAGCGCCTTGATCTGAAAGATTCCGAGATTGAAAAATGGGCCCTGAGGTTCTCTCATTGGTGGAAGATTTGATCCTTCTGGAATTCAGAAGTCGTAGGTTTCAAATACCTCTTCCACCATCCTGAACAGGAAGAGGGATGAAAAGCTATAACTGGAGGTCCACTGCAGTGGCATTCCTGGGTCGTCCTGATTTCCTCTGAGCGCTGGAGATTATACAACAGTCTGATTCAACAACACAGCAACAGCTCAGCCGTCCTCAGTAGCTGGGGAAGTGGTGGCTCCTTGATTGAAATAAATGATAAATCCAAGGGCTTCTTCTTTCAGAAAAAAGCCCTTCTTTTGTAAAACAGTAATAAGGAAAACACGCCTAGCTGAACTGCAACGTGCTTCTCTGCTTCGGTCTCTTTGTGTCTACCTGGACTGAAAGAGCCTCCAAAAACACAGCATATTCTGCTTCTCTGCTTCGGTCTCTTTGTGTCTACCTGGACTGAAAGAGCCTCAGAAAACACAGCATATTCTGCTTCTCTGCTTCGGTCTCTTTGTGTCTACCTGGACCGAAAGAGCCTCAAAAACACAGCATATTCTGCTTCTTCAGATTTGGCTGAAGGCCTTGAGCGCGTGTGCGACTTTGTATGTTGTTGTAAAGAACAGCATCCAGCAGCGGAGTTCACATTCAAGCCGTTTCTCTGCAGCGCCCAATGTGTGCGACCACAGCCAATTATCTCCAAGGTTCCACTCCACCTGCCTGCTACTTCCTGCTGCTTCTCTCCTGCGTAGACATGTTCTGGGGCCTTTTTACCTTTATTTATTGATACAGTTGGGGAGACAAGGAGAGAGAGGGATACAGAGGGGTAAAGAGAGAGAGAGAAAGGGGGGAAGCGAGAGAGAGAGTGAGAGAAAGATACAGAGGGGGAGAGACAGAGGGGAAGAGAGAGAGAGGGGGGGGGGGGGGGGAGAGAAAAAACGGAGGGAAGATGAGGAGTAGATGTGCAGATTCTAACCCAGGTCCCTGTGTTAGGCTGTGTTAGGCTCTGAAGCTCTGCCTTGCCCAGCGGAAAGCCGCACCTATTATTCCACTCAGTGTCCACCCCAGAGCCTTCTGCTCCACTCACTACCACAGTCCACACAAGGCTACATGAGAACGAGGAGGTTGAATATGGTGGGTGGTTGTGGGGTTATGGGGTGTGTAGTCATGTGGGTCTGCGATTGATGCCTCAGCCCCCTCCACACACACACACACTCACCCCCCCTCCTTTTACCTTCTGGAACGGAATAGGAATTAATTACTCGCCGTCTCCTGGCAACCACAATCCCTGCACCCCTACTGGTTGGCCGTGTATCATGGTTGTGAAACCCAACTGTGAGGCTTGGCCACTGAACCGCACGCACGAACGTACACATCCGGAGCACACGCGAAATACTACCACACACACACTCGTGCAAAAAGTGTACACAAAATCTCAAACCAGGCTTTTCTCTCTCTCTCTCTCTCTCACACACACACACCCTTCCTGCCAGCCACATGTCCCCTGGCCAAGCCCCACCCCATCTCCTAAATCAGTCTCTCTTGTAAGTGTGTTTGCCCTTTCTCAGCCGACAGATGAGCCTCCCACAATTATTTCCATAGGTTCCGTCCTCCACCCCTCTCCCCTCCCTCCGCCCGTCTAGCCCTTTGTCCACACCAGATGTGGGGAGGGACAGAGGGAGGGCCGTGGTCTAGGATCACCGCCCCCCTCCCACACACACACACACAGTTACTCTCAGCCCCCCAAAACCTCCCGCACCCCCTAGCCTGGTCACCCCCAACTACAACGCACCCTCACACACCTCCAGGCCTCATCACAGCTTCTACCAAACGTCAGAGCGTCAGAAATGTGGAAAACTCGTCAAGGAGAGTGACCACTATGAAATTGCTTCTGTGCTGCTTCTAGCCATGATTTAGTCCTGCTCCTTATTTCTAGTGGATTGGAAGGTGGGGCGCAAAAAAACGAGAGAGAGCAAAAAGAAAAATGTATGTTTTAGTTTGTGAGTGACAGAGAAAGAGAGAAAGAGAGAGAGAGAGAGAGAGAGAGAGAGAGAGAGACAGAGAGAGAGAGAGAGAGAGAGAGAGAGAGAGAGAGAAAGAGAGAGAGAGAGAGAGAGAGAGAGAGAGCACCAGAGGATGGCTCTGACGGGCAAGGCGGGGCAGATGAGGATATTCAGTGAACATGGCACCTTCTGAATATGGATTAGCTTGATTTAGCAGAACGTGTTGTCGGGTCGATAGCAGCTGTACACTCCCAGCGACACAGAGAGCATCCGAGCCCCTCACCTCCCCTCCTCTGCCCCTCCCCTCCTCTGCCCCTCACCTCCCTCCTCTGCCCCTCACCTCCCCTCCTCTGCCCCTCACCCCCCCCTCCTCTGCCCCTCACCTCCCCTCCTCTGCCCCTCACCTCCCCTCCTCTGCCCCTCACCTCCCCTCCTCTGCCCCTCACCTCCCCTCCTCCGCCCCTCACCTCCCCTCCTCCGCCCCTCACCTCCCCTCACTGACCGAGTCTGACTCCTGGGTACAGGACAGACGGTCACCAGTGGATAAGTGCAATCCGAAAAGAGAGAGAGACAGTGGTCTCTAGAGGAAAGAGAGAGAAAGTGGTAGAGGAAAGAGAGAGAGAGAGAGAGAGGGAGAGAGAGAGAGAGAGAGAGAGAGAGAGAGAGAGAGAGAGAGAGGAGAGAAAGTGGTCTATAGAGAGGAAAGAGAGACAGTGATCTATAGAGGAGAGAGACAGTGGTCTATAGAGAGGCGAGAGAGAAACAAGCTCAAGGTAGAACCATTGACGTCATAAAAAAAATAAACGAGAGGGAGAGAGAACGGACCGGAAATCATCCAAGATGGCATTCTGTAAACTAGCCACGGGGGGGAAGGAGTCAAGGTTCAAAGCTCCTTCTGTGCTTCTGAAACTTCTCTTTAACTGCTAATCCAGCTACTGACGAAGTGTGTGGAATGTGGTCCAATCACCACCTGGTCCAATCACACACCTATTGTTGTTAATGTTATCTTGGCGCCAGGAGCCATCATCAAAACTGCGTGAATACTGCAAATGATCAGAATGAACACACCCTGATAACCGAAGGACAAAGCAGTGCCTGGAAAGAAGGAATGATGGAGGAAGGATGAAAATGAGAGGGTTAGTACGTTCGGAGGGAGAGAGAGAGGAAAAAAAGGACATAAAAAGATAGAACATAGCCAGGGTCCATCGGAGAGCTGAGAGCAGTGAGTCACTTCCAGCAAGCACAGACCTGGCCTAAAGTTCAGGCTTTTGTGTTTTCTCTTTCCCTCCCCTCCTTCCCTCTCTTTCCCTCCTCTCCCTCCTTCCCTCTCTCCCTCCCTCCTTCCCTCTCTCCCTCCCTCCCTCCCTCCCCCTCTCTTTTCCCTCCCTCTCCCTCCTTCCCTCTCTCTCCCTCTCCCTCCCTCCCTCCCTCCCTCCCTCTCTCTCTCTCTCTCACTCTCTCACTCTCTCACTCTCTCACTCTCTCACTCTCCCTCCTTCCCTCTCTCCCTCCCTCTCTCTCCCTCTCTCACTCTCCCTCCTTCCCTCTCTCCGTGTGATTGTGGCAGTACTAATTGCTGCTGTGTCAGGGCAGAGGGCACATGACTGAGTGTTCTTTATAAACAGCCAGCCATACCAGTAGCTGGGGCTACGAGAAGCGCAGGCACACAGAAGGGGAACGCACCGCTCGTAAAGGAGCCCTGCCCCAGCCGCAGAGGACTGACCACGGCTGGAGGGAGGGCACCTTTCTGGGGTTCTTTGTTTGAAGGAGCGAGCACATGGACAAGCTACCTGCCAGTCAGACAGTCAGTCAGCCAGCCTGTCCACCCCACAAAGCAAGCAGTTACTGTTCAGTCACCAAGTCAAGCAAATGGCTTTGCGTCACTTGAGTCTCGCTAGCGTAAACCGAGAAGAACATGAGAGAGTGTAAAATAAAGAGAGAAAGAAGCCAGGTAGAGACTGAAAAAGAAGAGGGGGAGGACAGTTGAACCATTCCTCAAGCACCCGGCACCATTTGACAGATGTTGTTCTATCTGCATATCAACTGATATAAAATTCAAACTCAGTGCTCCTGGGTCACTGAAGTTAAAGCAGCAATCCCAGTTGAGATCATTGTAGGGTTCGGTTCCATTCATAAGAAGAGGACCATAACTCATCCTGTCATCTTTCAGGAGTAATCATTAAGGCTAGAATAACCCTTCCACACCAAGGAGCTGAAGTGAGCTTGGGTCTGACCCAGTCACTAAACACACACTGCTATAGTATTTTAGAAGTGTTATAGTATTTTATTACTTACTTTAGCACTGTAGCATACTATGTTCTATCTTTTATTATATCATATATTATCTAGTTGTGCCATAGTGACTTCAGCCTCACAGGGAAACCTACACAAGCATTTTGTTGAGCACATCTGCTGAGGTTAACAGTTTGCTCCTGTGAATACGAGCTTCCTAAAGATCCCTTTACAACTTTTCCCACAAACACTTCCTGGGAACAGTGTGGTGTAGGAGCCTCTCAGGGGCCTCTCAGGGGCCTCTCAGGGGCCTCAGGGCTGCTGTGGACGCCTGACGTGCATCTCATTCCTGTGTGACAGGACAGCACAGGCCTTCTGCAGGCTGGAAGCATGTGGACTGATGGAAAAGCGAAGCAAAAGGAGAAGACCGCTGCTATTCTGCCCTTGAGAAAAGCCACTTAACGATAAGTGACAAGACATTTTCTCTCTGTTTAAATGGATTGCGACATAAAAGTGACGCTGTGATTTGACAGTTGCCTGTGGCAATGTTTCTCGAGCGAAGGTCAGGGGAGGAAATCGTTCTGCCAAAACGTGTCACACAGGGTTCAAGTTTGCTGAAGAGCTAAAAACCAATCCAAGAAAGGAAGGTTCCTCCACGTATTGAGGACACACAGGTGAAGTCCGTGCTGCAGCTGAAAGGACATAAGAACTAATGCTCAGAAACAACCTTGGTCATGAAAGATAGGTCTGAAATCGAGACCTCTCTTGTTCCCTTTCTGTTACAACCACCAACCAGTCTTTTTGCATTTCTGTTTCACAGCATTTGACTGCTTAAACCAAAGATACAATTAGAAGTTCAGATTCTAGAAGACCATGAAAGAGACAGAAGTATAGAAAGACAGACGGAGAGAGAGAGAGAGAGAGAGAGAAGAAATAGAGGAGAGAGAGATAGAGAGAAATAGAGAAAGACAGAGAGAAAGAAAGAGCAACAGAGAGAAATAGGCCGAGCGGGGCTCTTTGAATGCATCACTGCCCCTGAATCCAATCACAACTGGCACAAACACAGCTTCTCAAATTAGTTGTGCTTCCTTAAGCTGGGACAACAGGAGGTTCAGGGTCACTCGCATGCCTGGGATTCCTGTGTCCAAAAGGCAGAGTTACTGTATCGGGAAATCCTAAACTGCTCCCAGCAGAACAAGGCTGGGACCGCAACAGTCATAGTGCCCTTAGATAGTTATCCAGAACCTATGAGGAGAGAAGGAGCTAGAGGGAACGGGTGGAAGAGGGGGGGATAGAAAGGAATAGAAGAGAAACTTTTTCAAGAGCATTTCAGTACTTTGGTTTTTGGGGGGGGGGGGGGGGGGGGGGGGGGGTTGTTTGTTTTTTTACTTCAGAGTATTGATAGACAGATCCACAGGTGGATTTTCCTGTAAATTGAATGTTGACTGTAACCCATGTCGAACTAACGCAGCATATTTACAGCCGTGTTGCAGGTGAAAAAAAACAATGGGAAGAACTGGAAGATGTGGAGAACTGCTGAGGGTGTGCAGCAGAGACCAAAAAAGAGGGTGTGTATTGCTGTGTGTTAGTTCACTTCATTCTGTGTGTGTGTGTGTGTTGTGTAACTCTATAGCCTGCTCCTGTTTAAGGACACTCTTCAGCCGTAAGCTGGAACACGATGCATCTCTTCACAGGTGAGGCACAAAGTAACCGCATCTGTTACGAACGTTCCTAATTGGGCCAAACACCTTAATTATCCTAGGACGTCCACAACAGGTACTTACTCATAATGATGTAATTGTTGCCTCTAATAACGAACTAAAATAATGACTTTAGCCTCAGGGAAGTATTACGCAAATCGTGTTTTATCCGAGACACACCCACACTTATACAGTGAATGGTTGCATACTAGTATTTCAGTGTGTCTGTGTCTTAATAGATCCTGAGTGCGTCTGTCTCCGCGCAGCGTGTTGCCGCCTGCAGGACCAGAGACGACATGAGACAGTAATCCAGTGTGCTAAGGTCAAGGGGGCCATGCAGAGGCCAGGCAGAGGCCCGGCAGAGGCCAGGCAGAGGCCCGGCAGAGGCTGTCCCTCCAGACCAGCCTGGTCACACCCAGTCCGCATGTGAAGGATGAACCACTGCATGGACCCCGTCTCTGGGTGGACTGACACAGTCGAAGGCTATCATATGAAGAGGCTTGCTGGTAAATATGGTCCACAGTTATGCAGCATGTTATCAATTATCCATAAAGCTTTTACTGTATATTTTTATCCAATCAATTTTTATACTATCAGAAGTGTGATCAATGTGTGATACGTTGATCCTAATAACCAAAACAGACAATACAAAGCGGAGGGGGGGAGAGATCGTGTTTAGGGTACAAACTATTCCCAATCCATTTCCTCAGATAGAATCTGTTTCTGGATAGCCCTTTGATCTGACTTTCATATCTAGTGCATTATTAATCTTACTGGTGACAGTTTAGGGTGGGGATGCATTACATGATTCATATGTTCAGCTACCAGAAGAAAAACAAAATTAATACGCTGATTTAAATCAAGGCAGCTTCTTACTAAAGTAAAATACCCTGGTCCTGCTGCGCCTCCAATAACAGTAAGTGGTGGGAGATGAACTCACGTACCAAGGTTATTGATTTCATTGCACTCGGATGCAAACGACCCAGTTCGTTTCACCCTTTCACCAATCCTCCAGCATGGTAATGGTTGTTTATGAAAAACACTGCTTGCCTTCCTGCGACTGGTCGTCTCAAATGTATTTTAACAGCGTTATTTGAGGACAGGGTCTGTATGAACAAATGAGTTTGATGATCAGAGCATCAGGAGGTGCTCAATCGTCCCCAGATGCATAGTGCTGTGGAGCCCGTCATCCCTGCCTCACATCCTACACACAAAGAAATGTCACACAAAGAAACACCGAGAGCTGCTGAAAAACTAGAAACATTTATCTACGGTTCAAAAAAACACAGCACAACCATGACTGTGGGAGCATGCAGCCTGGATAACACATGAACTACACACAGCATGCCTATTGTTAAGTAAAGATTCCCTAAAAGCATGGCTCTCAGAAGGGTTATTTTATTCTATTCTATTCTATTATAAACATTGTGGGAACAGTCACATCTGTGTTGAGGATTTTTAGAGAAAGAATATCAGGGGGAAAGCACAGCTATGCTTAATGGTGAGAATTTGACAGGGTATTTCAGCAATACCTTCGTTTTTATCAGCAAAAAAAGGCTGGTTATCTCACTGACGTTAAATGCACAGCAAGTCTATCTGTCCCACCGACACAACTGAAACTAAATAGCCAAAATAATCCAGATATTACACACGTAATGCTCTAGATTGTTTTCAAATGAGACCCAAATGAGCCTTAATAACTGACCCTGGCAATCTTGATAACTGGAATAGCAGAGTAGAGCTTTAAGTAGCAAACAGGTTAAATGTGTTATATAACAGATTAATATAACAGACCGACAGAACTAAAGCAGATCAAAATGTTCTCTTAACCTCCTCTAGGTAATAAGAGTTCCCTTATCAGAGTTCTGTTACATTTCCATGACATTTATTCATTTAAACGTTGTTCTCACAGTGAGTTTAATTCCATGGGAAATGTCCTACATTCTGTATTCATGAAGGTTTCGGTGCATTTAACCTGATCTGGACCTGATCTGGACCCGGTCAAGCTTAACCACACGTTAGTTAAACTGATCCATCGCTTTCTAAATGAAGGCAGATGTTTCCTTCAACATGTTCATAGGTTTGGCAACTTCTTCATACCGCATCTATCTTCTCTCGAATAAACTGCTGTAACGATCTTTAGTTGAATCAACAACGTTGGAAAGACGTTTTGCAGTTTGGTGTCTATTTTAAAGCACATGTGTCCTGGGTGTCCGGTTCATGAAATGATTGATCAAGGACAAGGATAGAAGAAAAACACCGTTTCGCTGTGCCAACTTTAGATTTGCTCAACAGAGATCCACTAATGTGTCATATCGGACCTAGGGCAGGTGTGGAGGAACTTGATTCAAGTAGATCCCAGCTACGATTCCAAGCCTAAGCTCTTTGTTCCTTTACTGTCCCTCTTCCAGTATTTTAGTTCATGCATCTGGTTTGCAAACAATCTCTTAACCATAAATACAAACTTCCACTGATTGCACCGCTCTCTCTGACCTGCGCCATCTTAGAGAGAGAGAGAAGACTTCAGTTTCCCTAACTGGAACAAAGAGCCTGGGAGGGGGTGCAGCAGGGTCTGCATCTGCCTCGGGAACATCCAGGACACTCACCCCTGTTCTCCTGGATCCTGGTCCCGAAGAAGATGACTATCAGAAGAAGACAGCACGGTGCAGCTCCCATGGTTGCAGCAGACTCGCTCCAGACTGCCAGCTCTCTAACTTACTGCTCGCGCTCCTAGTGAGTGGAACAGGAGAAGCACGCGGCGTATTGGCTCAGAGCTTCTGCACGCCCCGCCCCGGGCCGCGCGGGCTGTCTCGTGCCCGTGGTAAACACCAATGCAGCTTTCTCACTTCTGCAATTGTGTTTTCCCGAGTGAAACTTGTCTAAGCGTAAAAGTTTAGGTTTGATCGGTATTACTCTCAAGAGCTGAACAGTTTCGTGTATAATAAATGAATCACTGGATGTAGGCCTACATGATATACAGTTCATAGGCGCATGTGTGGATGCATGTTTCACTCCTCACTAATGGGTTTCACATCTTGTCTATTATGGGTACAGTAAGAAATGTGTCTTTAAAGAGATCCTTATTAAGAATGCACAGGAATAAGATGTACAATACTCCAAAAGTACACACACACAAACGTGTGTGCCATTGAAACACAACACACACATGCTGATTGTTGGAAAAATATATAGACTTGGATCTACTACCATCTGAGTTGTAAAAAATATCCAAGTATGTGTAAGGCTTTTTCCCTGCGTGTTCTTTTAAAAGAGTCACGTACTTCAAGTCTAATATGGTTTAATGAAAATAGTTGAAAAAGGTTTACAGAGCTCCGGGTCGAAAATAGTGTCCCTAACCGCAACAGAGTTGAGGTTGGTTCACGAAGTCCAACTGGCCGTCTCTCCCTGACCCGGCATATTTAATACACACAGTTTCATATTGGGGAGGTCTTTGAAGATAGCTTGCGTGCGTAAAGCGGAGAACTCCAGACAGACTCCTCTGTTCCTCACTTCAGGAGCTCGTTAGCCATCTTCCTGTTTCACACAGAATAGGGAGAGAACAGTACACCTACCAAACAGTTCTACTTTGCCAAGTTCTAATTACTGTATTTAATAATGCAATATATCATAAGAAATAAACATGGTAATGCAATTAGCTTGTAGCATGCTTTTCCCCACATGATGCAGGTCCACTGTGTACACACATGTATTATTTACACAGCCAATAATCTATAAGCGTAATAGCGCCCTCGCCCCCATCTCTACACACACACGCACACACACTTACACACTCAGACATGCTCATATACACACCTCCTCTTCAGCCTGCGCTCTAGGAGGGGCCACAGCCTCGGACCTCCCCTCTCGTCCCTGGGGATTGTGACAGAGATGGATGAGGGTCCATTGTTTGATCTGCCTCCAAGCAGGGGATGGCCGTGCATACTCAGTTTAAACTGGACTGCATTACCTCCAGCACGCTGCCCACATGCCTCACACCTCAACCACAGAAGAAGAGAGCGTGGCTGAATCCAGGTGGTCATGGCAGGAGAGGTGCACGGTCAGTCTGTCTGTCTGTCTCTCAGTCTGTCAGTCTGTCTGTCTCTCAGTCTCTCAGTCAGTCTGTCTGTCTGTCTGTCTCTCAGTCAGTCTGTCAGTCTGTCTGTCTGTCTGTCTCTCAGTCTGTCTGTCTCTCAGTCTCTCAGTCTGTCTGTCTCTCAGTCTCTCAGTCAGTCAGTCAGTCTGTCTCTCAGTCAGTCAGTCAAGTGGAGTGAGTGTTTGCTCCGTCTTGGAAAAGCACATCCATCACAGGGTAAAGGTGGGCTGTGTCAGCTGGTATTTCAGTGTTTGCCTAACAGAACGACCTGTGACGTGACCAGAGGTCATCCCCAGAAACAGCCCTGAACAGGAGGTCAAGGGTCACAGGATCACGGATGCCAGAGGAGGACGTGAACAGATGGGCGGCCTTATCATCCACCTCTATTTTTGGTGGTCCTGAAACATCCTGGCTGAGCAGCAATCTGGATCCTGGCCACTGTGGGGACATCTACGCACCCATCATTCCTCACCCCCCAGCCCCCATCCCTCACCCGTCACCCTCCACCCCCCCACCCTCCAGCCCTCCCCCTCCACCCCTCAACCTCCACCCCTCACCCCCACCCACCGAAGGCCCATAGGGACATAAAGAAGGCAATCAAGTGGCTCAGTGGGTTAAGGCTTTGGGTTAGCGATCGGAAGGTTGCAAGTTCGATTCCCGGCTGTGGCAACGCAATGTTGCGTCACAAGGCACTACTTGCCTCAGGGGGAATGTCCCTTTACTTGCAGTAAGTCGCTCTGGGTAAGAGCGTCTGCTAAATGACTAAATGTAAATGTTTAGAACTACACAAAAGACACAAGATTCTTTGCATGACCATTGTCTCATATCTATATTGTCTTCTGTATTTGTGTGGCAGAATCAAAGTACAGTGTTGAGTAAATGTTTGTGCAGTCTTTTCATATCACTATTTCTCAAAGCATTTTTGCATTACTCCATAAATTCTTTCTGACGAAGACTTTTGCAAAGTATTGTATGTCAAATGACCATGTTTAGTGTGTCCTCTGTTACTATGGCTCACCGCTAATGTGGTTGGGCGTCATTAGTGTCACTTGACAGACTTAGGTTTCACTGTGGGGATTAACAGACAGGGTTCCCTGGCGCCTCTGGTCTGAGAGATGTGTGAAACACATTCAAACTCAAATACAACTTCAGGTAACGTCCTTTTCCAAAACAAGGACATTGTGCAAAGCATGATCACAAACCAATAGATTATTGCCTGGGCTGCCTAGAATACTAATGGATTTCAGATTTGTTGTTGAAGCCTTTCAGAGTGAATCTGAAAATGGATTGGCCTCTTTATCATTGCAGAAGCGGCTGTGTGAAAATCGCCGCTGAACAAAACTTGATAATCATTGGCGCAAATGTTTGGCATGTGCTCAGATCAAACACATCTGCAGCCATTGGGCAAGAGGAAGAGATCCAAGATGGTGCCTCGATATGTTTTCCAGCCTCACATATTCGACTTAAGAGTTACAGCACTGTCGTCCATGTGCTCCCTTCCAGTATAGTTAGCATCTTTTTATGGCTCATGCACACTTCCCTGGCAAGGAGCCTGAATGCGCTATCAGGTTCCATGGGTGTGTTAGGTGCTCGTCTTTGAAGGCTGAATGATATACAGGGTTGGAATGTCCCCCTCTCTGCCCAGTAACCACCTCTGGGTTCTGCTGCCTCTCCCTGGCTGAAGACCCCTTCCAGGGGAAGACCAACGGAGGTGATCCCCTTAGCTGACTTGAATGTTGATAGGAGTCCTTCTTTTGAGCCGTTAACGCCTGTGGAGAGACCGACAGCCCCTTCTGATGAGCTTCCGTTGCACTATACTCATGGAGAAAGAGCTACGGTGCTAAACACCTCATTTAGAAGGAGAAAGTATGGCAGTAGCGTTCATGTAGAGATTGCAACAGCACAGTCATTTACATAATGCCTGTGTCTCAGAGAGAAAAAAGAGACTTCAGTTTCTGCTCTGATGCAAAGAGTATTTCAGGATAAGTAGGCCAAGTGAATGATGCGATATCTTCAGGGAGTTTGGTTGCTCTTGGTGGTCAAGTGAATGACATACTAGTTAAAACAGGAGGACTGACAACATTGGCACACGGTGATGATTAGGAAACAGCATCTAAATAGTTTCTCTCTCTCTCTCTCACTCCCTCTCTTTCTGTCCCTCTTTCTCTCTGTGTGTCTCTGTGTCTCGCTCTCATAGATCTCTAAAGTTTTATGTTGACGTTTAATCATGCTTGACATTAGTTTCTAAAGACACAGAAGCACCTCACGTTTCACACAAAGAGCAAGAGGGGCCATTCAGCTCATCAAGAGAGCTGACGGAAGACTTTATCATTGATGCTGAGCTTTGATGTGGTGAAGTGGTGTGTGTTCTGGGCCTCTGGGCCTTCTAGTCCAGAGCATCTCTCATGTACAGAAAGAAAGACAGAAAGAGACGGAGGAGAGAGAGATAGTGACAGAGAGAGAGAGAAAGAGAGAGAGGGAGGGAGGGAGGGAGGACGTGCCGACTCGCTAAGCTAGCGAGAAGGACTTTAATAAACAAAATCGTTCAATCACTTTGATATCATTCATGACACGTTCGTTCTTTATTTGCAGACAAATGTCCTTTGTTGTTTGGCTGTACAAACAACAGACGATATGAAGAAACTGTATGTATGTGTGTGTGTGCACCCATGTGTGAGTACATCTCTGTCTCTTCTTTCAAGTATCAACTGAACTGCAATTTCCACCCCCTGGAGGACAAAAAAAGGTTTATCTAAGTATCTCTCCAGTATTCTGGAGGAGTTTGTGGAACACTGCTCAGGTTATTGGACAGACCTAACGTGAAAGCCAATGAAGCTCTGCCCTTTAGGCTTGGTGACTTCATGTCCTCTATAACAAATTCCTCAAATTTCCCCCTTCCTCACTTTCTGTTCATCTCACCCACCCTCCCTCCCTCCCCCTGTCCGCCTCTGTCCCCTCCTTCTGGATGATGATGAGCAGAAGGCCAGATGGCTGCAGTGCTGGGTCTACCCAGGTAGACAGCTGGTGGTACCCCATTCATGTCTGAAGAGGGGGCTGTGTCTGTGTCCTCAGCCTGTCACCTGTGAGAAACTGTCTGTGTGAGAGTGGCTCTCTGGGTCCTTAACCTATCACCTGTACGAGGCCTTGTCTGTGTGTGTAAGGTTGTGTCTGTGTGTGTTAGGTTGTGTGTGTGTGTGTTAGGTTGTGTCTGTGTGTGTAAGGTTGTGTCTGTGTGTGTTAGGTTGTGTCTGTGTGTGTTAGGTTGTGTCTGTGTGTGTAAGGTTGTGTCTGTGTGTGTTAGGTTGTGTATGTGTGTGAAAGGTTGTGTCTGTGTGTGTTAGGTTGTGTGTGTTAGGTTGTGTGTGTGTGTGTTAGGTTGTGTGTGTGTGTGTTAGGTTGTGTCTGTGTGTGAAAGGTTGTGTCTGTGTGTGTTAGGTTGTGTGTGTTAGGTTGTGTGTGTGTGTGTTAGGTTGTGTGTGTTAGGTTGTGTGTGTGTGTGTTAGGTTGTGTGTGTTAGGTTGTGTGTGTTAAATTATGTCTGTGTCTTTGTTCTTAATCTGTCATTGTGAGAGAGACGCCGTTTTTCCCTGACACTAAAGCACAGCTCTTGAAGTGACAGCCTCGCTCTAGAAGAAGGAACATGCGGCTGTGTGATGTTGCCTGCTGTGGTGCTAGAAATGTTATATTCATAACATGATTTATTCTCCTCCTGGCTGCCTTTGATACAACATTATTGGCATATTGGTTGAGTTGGGGAGTGTTTATTTTCTAGAAGGTTCGCTTTTAACCTTGGAACATTTTGTTTGGGAATACATTAGGATTGAGCAATGTTCTGTGTCAACACAGCCAGGGTCAGTTTCTGCTGGAAAGGAATGAAAGCGTAGAAAAAGAGAGGGAGAGCGAAAAACTGAAACATAGAAAGAAAGAAATCCCTGATGTTTGCATTCAGTATGTGTGTGTGTGTGTGTGTGTGTGTATGAGAGAGTGAGAGAGAGAGAGAAGGAGGCAGTGAGTGTGTAAAGTTTTAGACTTATTAAAAGAGGATTTTAAACCACTAAATATAGTAGTTCCATATTAACGGATGCCATTTCAATACCAGTATGCAGAGAGAAACTGAATTCCATATCGAACCTATTGTGAGCAGCACTCCAGTGATGTCCACTTCTCTCTGGAGTGTATTGGTACTGTCTCTAAATAGCTGAGAGAAATGTTCAAGTGTTTACTGTGCGTGTGTGAAATTACTATATTTTCTTGAGAGAAAAAGAGGCCTGAGAACCAGATATGTGCTTTTAGCATTGTGGTTTAGTGCCGGGCAATTAAGACGCCCGCAAGCTCCCCATCTCCCTCAAAGGCGGGCGTTTTTCTTTGTCGACTGGGATTTCAGATTCCTGGAAATTCAAGTTGACCCACCTCCCCTTAAACTCCCCTTCAGAAAACTGATCACATGACTCTCTTGGCCAGCTTGGAATGTGTGTCACAACTCATCTCGTTGCAATGTTTGTGTTTAAGGAGCTTCCTGTTTCAGCCAACTCAAGGTTGGTCACTTAGGGTCTGACTGCAGCTATGGTTTGCTAAGTTGTTCAGGAGGACGAACTCCATATATAGATTGGGTTGAGGTTTAACTTCGTGAAAAATAAACCTGTTTAGCAAACAGTTGGCAAACAGCAAACCTCCAATGAGTGGACACTGGACAGTAATGGGCTTGACACACAAACACACGCACACACACTTCTCGATAAGTATATTGCAGACAGCAAAACGCACCCACACAAATGTGCACACAAGTGTAGCTTTTTCAAGAACCTGGATTTTGAGACTTGAGAGAGGAAGAAAGAAATGAGAAGAGATGGGAGGATAGGGAGACGAGAGGGAGATGGAGAGAGAGGGAGGAGAGAGAGGGAGGAGAGAGAGGGATGGAGAGAGAGGGAGAGAGGGAGGGAGGAGAGAGGGAGGAGAGAGGGAGAGAGAGGGAGAGAGGGAGGGATGGAGAGAGGGATAGAGAGGGATGAGAGAGAGGGATGGAGAGAGGGAGAGGGAGGGATGGAGAGAGGGAGAGGGAGGGATGGAGAGAGGAGAGAGAGAGAGGGATGGAGAGAGAGGGAGGAGAGAGATGGATGGAGCCCAAAGCAGAGAGGGAGACTCAGGTTTTGTCAGGGTCGTTAAAGACACTGGGAGTGTTTGGCTAGGTGTGAAAATCACCAGCAGATAAATGCTTGGCCTCAGAGACCTTTAACAGACACTTCTGTTTCCTTCTCTGCTCCTCAGGCACTGCCCCCTAGGGTTCTGGAGAAGAACACACACACACGTACACACACGTGTACACACAGACAGATATGCATCCAGTATGAGTTGTAGAATAGCATTAAGGGACTCATGGTTTACCCCACCTTGTGGTGTTTACATATACTGCAGTTTAGTGAGAGAGATAAAGAGAGAGAGACAGAGAGATAAAGAGAGAAGGGGAAGACTGCTAATGTTTTAGTTTAATTTGCTTTTCCCCTCCTTCCTGAGACGACGCTATACAGACATAATTCATGGCCACGATGATGAAACACACTGCAAAAGAAACGTTTTTTTTTTACTGTAGGATCTTATTATATTTCATAAAATATGAATTTTTGTTGGCATTTGACACACATTTTTGCAAGTACTGGCAACGCAGTGTTGATCCACGCATCTGTGGATCTGCTGCTCCAAACATTGGCAATATGAACACATCTGATATGATTACAACAATACAACGACATATAAACAAAGAGGAAAACATGTCAAATAATACAAAGGCCCATGTTGTGGGTTTGGTGCTACAAAGCTGCCTAGCAACATAATACTGATGGTGAAAAGGAGCATGTTGGGGGTGAGGGGGGATGGTGTTGGGAAGGAGGGTGGAGGGTGATGGGTTGGAGGGTGATAGGGGGGAGGGCGATGGGGTGGAGGGTGATGGGGTGGAGGGCGATGGGGTGGAGGGTGACGGGGTGGAGGGCGATGGGGTGGAGGGTGATGGGGTGGAGGGCGATGGGGTGGAGGGTGATGGGGTGGAGGGTGATGGGGTGGAGGGTGATAGGGTGGAGGGTGATGGGGTGGAGGGTGATAGGGTGTAGGGCGATGGGGTGGAGGGTGATAGGGTGGAGGGTGATGGGGTGGAGGGTGATAGGGTGGAGGGCGATGGGGTGGAGGGTGATAGGGTGGAGGGTGATAGGGTGGAGGGTGATAGGGTGGAGGGCGATGGGGTGGAGGGTGATAGGGTGGAGGGTGATAGGGTGGAGGGCGATGGGGTGGAGGGTGATGGGGTGGAGGGCGATGGGGTGGAGGGTGATAGGGTGTAGGGCGATGGGGTGGAGGGTGATAGGGTGGAGGGTGATGGGGTGGAGGGTGATAGGGTGGAGGGCGATGGGGTGGAGGGTGATAGGGTGGAGGGTGATAGGGTGGAGGGTGATAGGGTGGAGGGCGATGGGGTGGAGGGTGATAGGGTGGAGGGTGATAGGGTGGAGGGCGATGGGGTGGAGGGTGATGGGGTGGAGGGCGATGGGGTGGAGGGTGATAGGGTGGAGGGTGATAGGGTGGAGGGTGATAGGGTGGAGGGCGATGGGATGGAGGGTGATGGGGTGGAGGGTGATAGGGTGGAGGGTGATAGGGTGGAGGGTGATAGGGTGGAGGGCGATGGGGTGGAGGGTGATAGGGTGGAGGGTGATAGGGTGGAGGGTGATGGGGTGGAGGGTGATAGGGTGGAGGGCGATGGGGTGGAGGGTGATAGGGTGGAGGGTGATAGGGTGGAGGGTGATGGGGTGGAGGGTGATAGGGTGGAGGGTGATAGGGTGGAGGGCGATGGGGTGGAGGGCGATGGGGTGGAGGGTGATGGGGTGGAGGGTGATAGGGTGGAGGGTGATGGGGTGGAGGGTGATGGGGTGGAGGGCGATGGGGTGGAGGGCGATGGGGTGGAGGGCGAGGGGGTGGAGGGTGATGGGGTGGAGGGCGAGGGGGTGGAGGGTGATAGGGTGGAGGGTGATGGGGTGGGGTGTTAGGCATACTGGTGACAACACACAATCAGGACAGAACAGCATAGAATACGTTACATTCTGGAGTACAAAGGCTTCATAATTGTCATCATGCAATGAATAAAAGGACACAGAGATTAAAACAATGGCACAGATGATCATCTCTCCATCCACTATTTTTCTTCTTTTTAGATACATATCAAATATAGAAAATTTCATCATTCTTATAGACATTATAAAATTATTGCATTTTATTACTTCATATTAGAAAACTTTATGCAAGGCTTTCTGTGGCTGGACTGACCTCAGAGCCAGACGGACAGACTGGACTTGATTGTCGTTTTGAAACATGGCTGATGTTCCTTCATTCTTTTTTCCCCAGTCAGAGAAATATCCTTGATCCCTTTTATTGACTGTGGGAGCACAGACAGTCTCCACTATAGTTAGACCATCGGACAGGGCTGAATCAGAGTGGCAACCAGGTTCATATGTTTGTGTAGGTGTGTAGTTTGTTCAGTCTCTGCACTCATTCACCTCTTCGAATCGACTGATCATTTGTTGTGTGTGTGTGTGTGTGTGTTAGTGTGCGTGTATTTAAAGGGATAATTGGACCTAAGAGACACTGTCAGTCACACAAATGACTTAACTAAACCGCATCGACTCGTGGGACACATGCACACTCAGACACACACTCATACACACACACTCTCATACACACACACACTCATACACACACACACACACACACACAAACACTCATTCACACACATGCATGGACAACCCCCACATCCACACCTGCTGTAAATTAGATTAATGAGGGAGCGTGTGCGGGTCCTCAGTGGGTCTGGGGGCAGAGCCCAGCTGCTGTCGTTCACCCCTCTCCCTTTCTCCCCCCGCTCGCCTCTCTTCCTACCAGACACCGTTCTTTCCAACGCTGAGGCTGCAGCGTCCACGGGGATGATTGTCCAAGCTTCAGAGCTTCTCCAGGGCTCCTGTCACAGGACAGACCCAACACAGCCCTGCGTTCCACCAGCAGCTTCCTGGAAGGGAGCCTTGCTGCTGGGACATGACTAGCAGAGGCCTAGGCCCAGTTGGAGCCTGGGGCTAGAGTGAGGAGCAGACCCAGGGCCAGGCAGAGGGCCAGGGGGGAGGGGGCGGCCCTGGGGGCCCCGGCGGAGATGACGGTGGAGGTTTTGACCTCGGAGGTGAGGAAGGCGGAGAGGGGGACGTGGGATACGAGGGTGGGGCTGCCGTAGTTGATGAGCGAGTCGATCTTCTCTGCCTCCTTGCTGCAGGCTTCAATCTGACGAGCACACACACACGCACACACGCACACACACACAATAGCGAGGATGGAAACAAAGAGAGCAAACTTGTTGTCAGAGTTCAACTTTTCATAAAAAGTATGTTTGTTCGTCCCAAACAAAGAGATCTCGTCTATTATTAATAAGAGTTTGGTGTCTCTCAGTCTGTCTTGCTAGTCCTGTCTGGATGTGGGGGTTGAGTCAGCGGGCCTTGGCTGAGTCAGGGATAAGAGAAGACCTGAACAGATGAACAGGTAGCTTCTAGACAGCTACTGTAGCCTGCAGGAGAAACATGTGTATGGATCCTTACCTGCAGGAGACAATCAGCTCTGAAAACTACAGGGTGAGACATGGACGAAGCATCCTAATAATAAACGGATCAATAAAATAAAGACACCCTGATTATCCTGCTGTCTCTCCTAGGTTCCTGTGTGTGATGGGGGAAATGGCCATGTGTGTGTGTGTGCCTGCAGGTTGGTCTGGAGGTGTTTGTCTAAGTCTCTCCTGTGTGTGTGTGTGTGTGTGTGTGTATAGCGTGTGTCTCTAACAGCCATACCAGCTGAAGACAGCACCTGTGTAAGACCTTCTTGTTTGTGCACCGGCTGACAGATGATGGAGCTTACGTAAGACTGAGCCCCGCTTTTACGTAACACCTGCTCAGAAAGCAGCCCCTGTCCATCTGTCAATGTCCCGGCTATCTTTATGTATGTACTGTGATCCACTGTGCAGCGGTGAATAATAACTCCATCTCTCTCCATACCAGGCAGTGTGTATCTACGAGACGGCTTCACATCAGCATACGGTGTATATTCTGAACTTCTCCCACGAGTGTCCACCTATAGCGCTACATCTGTCAGTGTGTGTGTGCGTACCTGTGTGTGTTGTGTGTACCTGCATGTGTGTGCGTGTGCGTACCTGTGTGTGTGTGAGCCTGTGTGTGTGCGTACCTGTGTGTGTGTGTGTGAGCCTGTGTGAGCCTGTGTGCGTGTACCTGTGTGTGTGTATGTGTGTGTGTGCGTGTGAGCAGCGTCTACCTGCAGAGGCGTGGGCTGTTGATCCACAGGGACGACCAGGATGATGAGCTCCGAGTCGATGCTCAGGTACCCGAAGATGTCGCACTGCGGCACGGACACATGCAGCCGCAGGACCCTCAGCACGTCGTGCACGGTGACCGGCTGGCCGTGGTTCAGCTGGAGGGGTGTCAAAGGTCACAAGATGAGAAGATGTGCTTGCATTTTACATTCAGCAGACGCTCTTATCCAGAGCGACTTACAGCAAGAGCAGGGACATTCCCCCCTGAGGCAAGCAGGGGGAAGTGCCTTGCCCAAGGACACAATGTCATGTTGCCTTGGCCGGGAATCAAACTTGCAACCGTATGTTCACTAGTCCAGGTTAAGAGAAAATGGTACAAATCAAGTCTGAAAGTGAATTTGTGGTCAGGACGTCCAGTAGCTAAGGCTATGTTTGCTCTCAGGAACATTCACTGTGATGCAGCTTGGGTAAGTCTGCTGTAGTGAGACCCCCCCCGCTCCACCCCCCCCCCCCCCCCCCCCCGCTCCACCCCCCACCCCCCGCTCTCTCGCCCCCAGAGGTCATTTGTTGGCATTAGCAGGCTTATGGTTTGGCCTGGAGTTAATCAAATACTTGTGTTGGGGATTAAGGAGAGACTAATAGCCTGGATTTCTGCTGAATCTAATGTGAATTAGATGCTTCCCTTGCTAACTGGCTTTGCAGCTGCTGATGAAATGTTACAAGTTAGTGTGTGTCTCTGCGTGTGTTTGTGTGTGTGTGTGTTGGTGTCTGTGTGTGCATATGCGTGTGTGTTGGTGTGTGAGAGCGTTTTGCGGGCGCGAGGGAGCATGTGTATCTAAGATCTGACCCTAGACAGTTATTCTTGACATGCAGGGGATTTCAGGCCGGTACTTGTGATGTTGACGACAGCGTTGATGTGTTCATGGGCAGTAGTCAGCGAGTGTCGATCTCAACCTCCCCTCTAGTGGTCAACATGTGTCACTACGTATACATGGCCACACCCTAATCTAGAGGTGAAAGATGGTGAGAGGAGCTGGATCCTGCTTGGTCACATCCCCAAATAGAGTGAGAGATCGGAGCCTCACTTTAGCAAAGACGTCCATCTGTGAGCTGCTCCAGAGGACCTGCAGCATGCCGGCACAGAGAGGGCAGCAGGCCCCTGCACACACACACACACACACACAAGGGGTCAAAGGTCAGGTGGCAGGAAGTCCAAGATGCTTCTTCGAAATCTCATTGGGCGTCATGCTGACCTGGGGGCGTGACGGGGGTGCAGCCCGGGGTGGAGAGGGGGGGGCAGGGGGTCATGTTACACCCCGAGTCGGACGCAAACTCGGACACCGCCCCCACGGCGTTGCACGGGCCCTCGTAGTCGACGGCGACGCGGTCAGAGAAGGCCTCGCACACCGTGTTGTACGTCTCCCCGTTGTGACCGCACACAGGCTTGGGCTTCCTGCAGGCATCCTGCAACACACACACACACACACAGCTGTTAGGCTCTTTACCAAGGATGACGGCACGCCTGAAGGCGTTGCTAGGTGACGCCAGGTGTGGGTTGTGTTCTAGTAAACCCTGAAACACTGCGGTCAGGAGCGTTTGAGGAAGGATAACATGATCCTGCAGCCTCTAACCACACTAGAGGACCACCAACCATCCAGACCACAAACCCCCCTCCCCTGCCCTCGCTGCCTCCAGCCTCCCTCGCTGCCTCCAGCCTCCCTCGCTGCCTCCAGCCTCCCTCCCTGCCTCCAGCCTCCCTCGCTGCCTCTCTGCCTCCAGCCTCCCTCGCTGCCTCTGCCTCCAGCCTCCCTCGCTGCCTCCAGCCTCCCTCGCTGCCTCCAGCCTCCCTCGCTGCCTCTGCCTCCAGCCTCCCTCGCTGCCTCCAGCCTCCCTCGCTGCCTCTGCCTCCAGCCTCCCTCGCTGCCTCTCTGCCTCCAGCCTCCCTCGCTGCCTCCAGCCTCCCTCGCTGCCTCTGCCTCCAGCCTCCCTCTCTGCCTCCAGCTTCCCTCGCTGCCTCTCTGCCTCCAGCCTCGCTCGCTGCCTCTCTGCCTCCAGCCTCGCTCGCTGCCTCGCTGCCTCACAACTGCAGAGCCCTCAGCTGGAAGCTCTGTTCAGAGACAGCAGCCTGCTCTTAAGAGCTGCACAACACACAGAAGCTGATCCTCATCCACCACAGTAAGAGACTGCACATGTGTGGATCTGAGTGAGAGAGTTTGGGTGTGTGTGTGTGTGTGTGTGAGAGGGGGTTGTGTGTTCTGTCTGTACCCAGCAGTTGGGCCGCAGCAGCATGTTGTGTATCTGGCAGCCTGCAGTGTGTTCACACCCTACATTCACCAGCCGACAGCACAGAGGCTTTTCACTGAAGCTGACTGAGGATTACTTTCAATTCTCTGTCTAATCAGTGCACACACCTCTGTGTGGCTCACACACACACACACACACACACACACACACAGACACACACCCTGGTTCTGCGCTTCAGTGTCTGGTTATTTTTCCCAGAGCATTGTGTCGATGAACGAGTGCCACAATGGACGCTGACCGACCCTTTTCATGACTGAGCGAATATGAAAACAGAGAACATTGTGCGATGTTGCCTTTTTCTCCGGAAGCTTCTGAATGCAGCTTGTTCAACCGCGAAAACATGTGGCGTTACACCACTGCGTTCCTCAAGCTGTGCAGCTGTGTTCGAGTGTTTGGGTCCATAAACATCTCCATCCTGCTCAGGGACAGCAAACCCCCGTTTAACAAGATAAGAAGCGTCTCATTTCAAACAGCTGAGCTGGAGTTCCTCTCCTGTGTGGATCCCCCAGGCCTGCAGGGGGCACCCTACCTGACAGTGGCCCATGTAGGCCAGGCTCTTCCCTGTCTGGTACAGCTGGCACAGGTTGGTGTGCGGGTTGCCGTCCTTGTCGCAGGCGGGCTCCAGGTGGGTCTTGTCGCAGGAGGAGGGGCGGCCCACGCACTCGTACTGCTTACAGGGGGATTCCAGCAGGTTACTGAGACACACGCGCCTGTTTGGGACGCACCTGGAGAGGTGGGAGGAGCC
This sequence comes from Protosalanx chinensis, assembly GCA_030340685.1. Taxonomy (NCBI): domain Eukaryota; kingdom Metazoa; phylum Chordata; class Actinopteri; order Osmeriformes; family Salangidae; genus Protosalanx; species Protosalanx chinensis. Next base: position 2,130,726 of record CM059332.1, read on the forward strand.
AAATCAGGAAGAGGGAAGGGGGGGTTAGACTGTTTTCCAAAGCAGTATATCATTCCACCCTCTATTCTTCTTTTAATTAAATAAATATATATGTATATATATATACAGTATATAGACACATGCATATATCAGGTTTGCAAGTGACAGGAATGCCAGGGAGAGAGAGGACGAGAGAGAGAGAGAGAGAGAGAAAGAGAGAGGGAGAGAGGGAGAGAGAGAGAGAGAGAGAGACAGAGAGGGAGAGAGAGAGAGGGAGAGAGAGAGAGAGAGAGAGAGAGGGAGAGAGAGAGAGAGAGGGAGAGAGAGAGAGAGAGCTGCTGGATTCAAACTCAGGCACTAGTCACCTGACTAAAGACCACACAGTCTCCGCGACAACGCCACAGCAATGCGCCTGCACCAATCAGGTGTGACACAGCCAGTTTTACTGCCTCGTTTAGCAGAGAACATAACAGAGGGTTTAAGGGGGCGAGGACTGAGACTGTCTGAGATCTTCCATCGAGGTCACAGCAGACATTCATCTTTACTCCCTAGAGGGAGGGAGGGATGTTGGGAGGGGAAAAGAGGTATGTTCAGAAAGAGCGGGAAAAGGGATGAAGGGGGGGGGGAGGAGCTGCAGTACCAAAGCTGTTTCCTATAGTCTCCTTCTCACGCCTCTCCCTTGATGAAGCAGCCAACTTAAGAGAAAGTGAAGGATGCTGGGTAAAGAATGACCCCCCTCTGGGAGCGGGGAGTTCACGGCAGTGGGGGAGGAGGAGGGGGGGAGGAGGGGGGGAGGGGGAGGGGGGTTACAACAACATACCCAAAGACCTTTATAACCCGGTTACCCCTAGCAACCCAGGGGGGCCCCAGCCTAGACCCACCTGAACCAACAATACAGCTGTCAATCACAGAGAGCGAGAGACAGAGAAAGACAGAGACAGAGATAGAGAGAGAGACAGAGAGAGAGACAGAGAGAGAGAGAGAGACAGAGAGAGAGAGAGAGAGAGAGAGAGAGCGACAGAGAGCGAGAGACATAGAAAGACAGAGAGAAACAGAGAGAGAGAGCGACAGAGAGCGAGACCCCCTCCCCCCCCCTCTAGAGGACAGGATGGGAACTGCAGCAGCGGTCACTCACCTCTGGTTCCTCTGACAGGGGTTAGGGGAGCAGGGGTCGTTGCTACGGCAATGGCCGAACAGAAACTGGTGGTCCTTGAAGCCGACGCAGCGTGCTACACAGGCGCTGGGGTAGGTGCGCCCGTTGTTAGCACACACAGGGACGAAGCGATCCTGGCAACCACAAGGCAGACCTGGAGGGACACCGCAGACCAACAGGACAGGCGGGTCTCTTAGGAGACGGTTGCTACGGAAACCCACACGTCCATAAACTCTCATACATAACACAGATCCTTCAAACGCTGTCTCCACACACACGCCCAGACCCACACACACACGCCCAGACCCACACACACACGCCCAGACCCACACACACACGCACAGACCCAAACACACACGCACAGACCCACACACACACGCACAGACCCAAACACACACGCACAGACCCAAACACACACGCACAGACCCAAACACACACGCACAGACCCACACACACACGCACAGACCCACACACACACGCACAGACCCAAACACACACGCACAGACCCAAACACACACGCACAGACCCACACACACACGCACAGACCCAAACACACACGCACAGACCCACACACACACGCACAGACCCACACACACACGCACAGACCCACACACACACGCACAGACCCACACACACACGCCCAGACCCACACACACACGCACAGACCCAAACACACACGCACAGACCCACACACACACGCACAGACCCAAACACACACGCACAGACCCAAACACACACGCACAGACCCAAACACACACGCACAGACCCACACACACACGCACAGACCCACACACACACGCACAGACCCAAACACACACGCACAGACCCAAACACACACGCACAGACCCACACACACACGCACAGACCCAAACACACACGCACAGACCCACACACACACGCACAGACCCACACACACACGCACAGACCCACACACACACGCACAGACCCACACACACACGCCCAGACCCACACACACACGCACAGACCCACACACACACGCCCAGACCCACACACACACGCACAGACCCAAACACACACGCACAGACCCACACACACACGCACAGACCCACACACACACGCACAGACCCACACACACACGCACAGACCCACACACACACGCACAGACCCACACACACACACGCACAGACCCACACACACACGCACAGACCCACACACACACGCCCAGACCCACACACGCACGCACAGACCCACACACACACACGCACAGACCCACACACACACGCACAGACCCACACACACACGCCCAGACCCACACACGCACGCACAGACCCAAACACACACGCACAGACCCAAACACACACGCACAGACCCACACACACACGCACAGACCCACACACACACACGCACAGACCCACACACACACGCACAGACCCACACACACACGCCCAGACCCACACACGCACGCACAGACCCAAACACACACGCACAGACCCAAACACACACGCACAGACCCAAACACACACGCACAGACCCAAAAACAGACGCACATTCAGACTCAAACACAGACACACACACATTCAGATCAAAAACACACACTCAGACCCAAACACACACACTGACCAGTGAAGCGTTGGCGGTCATCGTTGGAGCTGTCAGCACTGAGGCACTGACGCGTGGAGCAGATGACCTCCCCAGCAAAGCAGGAGCAGGGGTGGCAGTCCACTCTGAAGGACGTGCCGTGATCTGGAGACACACACACACACACGTACACACACACGTCAACACACACGCACGGCTGTACACACACGTGCACACGACACGTCGATGATAAGGGACTCCGCTTGGCTTGCGGTCGCACATCGAGTCCTTCCTCGAACGGTCCATGGTGACCCCCCCCCCCCCCCCCCCCCCCCGGAATGTTCTGGAAGGGACCGCCTGTACATGCTGTCCACATCTGTGTCAAATAAGACCCCAAACACATGACCCTAGTGGACATGGAGGGAAAAACAAACAGGAAAGCTAAACCAATAAACTTGTTTGGGTTCCAACAAAATTATATTCAGAACCAGGAGGGAGGAGAGGAGGGAGGAGAGGAGGGAGGAGAGGAGGAGGAGAGGAGGGAGGACAGGAGGGAGGAGAGGAGGGAGGAGAGGAGGAGGAGAGGAGGGAGGACAGGAGGGAGGAGAGGAGGGAGGAGAGGAGGAGGAGAGGAGGGAGGACAGGAGGGAGGAGAGGAGGGAGGAGAGGAGGGAGGAGAGGAGGAGGAGAGGAGGGAGGACAGGACTACCAGGAGAGGGAGGAGGAGGGAGAGGAGGGAGGAGAGGAGGGAGGAGAGGAGGGAGGACAGGAGGGAGGACAGGAGGGAGGACAGGAGGGAGGACAGGAGGGAGGAGAGGAGGGAGGAGAGGAGAGGAGAGAGGAGGGAGGAAGACCCTGTCAAAAAGTCAGTGTTATTCAGTGGTCTTGACATGTCGATGCTGTGTGCTGTACCACTAGGGGGCGCTGATACCAGGGGGATGGGCCATGTGGCTCCATGGAGGATGAGTGGTTTACTTTACGCTCTACAACTTCCTCCCTACTCCCCACACACAGGATATGGTTGAGAGAGGGTTAGAGTTAGAGTGAGAAGTGAGAGAGAGAAAGAGAGAGAGAGAGCGAGAGAAGGAAAAGAGAAATAGAGAGGGTGGCTCACTAGCAGCATGCTGCTTTTCAAGTCCTCCCAGTGCCATTTGGTCGGGCGGGACTGGAAGCAGCAGAAGGATAAAGCAGCGTGTGGTCGCTTTCTTTTTCTGTTTTTCAAACGCAGCGTTTCAGGGGAGGAGGGGCAGGGGAGAGAGAGAGCTGTTTATACAACAGCAGCCCTGTGCTATCACAGGCAGGGGTGGAAGGGATTCGAACCAGGGTCACTTCTTCACCACAGACCCCCTCCTTTGGTTTTCTCCACTGTCAGAACTCATTGATAGATCTCAATCCAAACAGTCATGAAACACTAATCTGTGCTGTCTTTCAAGTCTTATTACGCAACTCCCAAAGTAACGATGACCTCAAAGATTCTTCTGACCTCCTTGGTTTAAGACACTGGGGCACCAATAGCCTGCTGGGGCTGAATGGAGCCCCCCCCCCCCCCCCCCCCCCCAGCAGGGGAGAGAGGGTGAATCACAGCTGTGTGGATCCAGGGCTCTGCAGGCGAGCAGGAAGTCAGATGGCTCAGCGGGTTAAGGCGTTGGGCTTACGATCGGAAGGTTGTGAGTTCAATTCCTGGCTGTGGCTACATGACGTTGTGTCCCTGGGCAAGGCGCTTCACCCTGCTTGCCTCAGGGGGGGAATGTCACTGCACTTGCTGTAAGTCGCTCTGGATAAATGAATATATGTCATGTATGTTTGTGAGCAGGATGAGCTGGTCACTCACTCTTCCTCTGTCCTCCCACGATGCAGGTCTTGGTGGTGTCCAGGCAGGGCATGTCAGCGCAGCCCTC